>CM074739.1:89302440-89329129 GCA_037367245.1 Phrynocephalus guinanensis
GTAATGGACGCGCCGGCCCTGTATGTAACTAGGAAAACAAGAGGGATTTAAGACAAAACCATATTGACAAGTCATGTGCCAATCAGCTGACCACAGTGTCAATGCATACTTGAATTGGATTCTTTTTAGCTTTTTTATATCAGGCAAAAATAGAAGAATTTTTAAAAAAAGCAAGAATGACAAAAACGTTGTGGCACCCCAACTGCTACATATTAATGTGAGATTTCATGGACAAGTCCACTTCTTCAGACAGTCTTGTCCATGAAAGGTGACATTAAAATATAGCAGTTACTCTTGAAGGTGCCACAGCATTTTTGTCTTCTATATTTTTATTTCTCTTTTGTTTTTGCCTGGCACAGACTAGCACAGCTATCTTTTCAGTTTTTCCTAGTTTACTTAAAATTGCATTTATAGGTACTGTAATTTACAGATATAATGGTCTAATGTTTTTTTTAAATCTAGACTTGCA
The DNA here is from genome assembly GCA_037367245.1 of Phrynocephalus guinanensis. Taxonomy (NCBI): domain Eukaryota; kingdom Metazoa; phylum Chordata; class Lepidosauria; order Squamata; family Agamidae; genus Phrynocephalus; species Phrynocephalus guinanensis. The sequence goes on from CM074739.1 coordinate 89,302,910, forward strand.
GCGTTTGAGGAACATTTTTTCTTTTATATGACATGTGGCAAATGATTAATAGAAATCATTGAATGTCTATGAGAACTCTGGGGCTCTGTACATGCTCCATAAAGCTCTGCTTCTGTTTCAGCGGTACAAAATTCCATTTTTCCATTAAAATAAGTATTTCTGGGGTTGATAAAGTCACAGAAAGTGTCAATGGCATCCAAACATGCACAAATAAATGTACTGTATCACAATGATACAACCTACATAAGTTATTTGTATGCAAAGACCTCAATATCATTCCTTTAAAACTGCCCCCAAATTAGCAACAAATCCTGTGAGCTTTGTACAGCCTTCAAGATTTTTGCTCAGAGTCCAGTACGGTACAAATTTGCTAGATAACAGGTTTGGAAAAAGTTACACAATTGCTTGGCACTATTAACATGACGAACTTGTGAGATGGTTATTTTCAACCCATTTAGGCTTTAGTTTTGAAAGAAGCACTGAATAAAACATTTGGTTGCAATTTTATTTTCCCCAGAGAACATTTATATTAAATCTTGAGCAGCTCCTCTTAATTTAGTCTCGCTAGTAATAAATATGTTAAATAAGATGACGTGGTAATTAGAGCTGACAACTAAAGTTCAACTGTATCTGTCTTAAAATGAAAACACTGACAAGTTCCCATTAACTAGTTGGTGACTTAATTTTAATGGGCATGTTTTCTTATCTCAACACATCTTCATTTATGTAAAAACGAAAATTGTTAGATAAAGAAAATGCCATAGCAAAGTTATTCATGGAACTCTGTGGTATGTATATAAAATTCATGAAAGGTGTCCAGATGTACTCAGAATGTAAAAAAAAAAGTTCCTGTATTTCCTTGCACACCATCAACTGGGCTTGCACAAAAGGTACAATAGCTGAGAAGAAACGCTGATCTATAGCTCCTGCAGCCTCTGAAGGGCAGCAGACTTCCTTGCCGCCCTTAAACACCTTTGAACATTTTTTCCTGCTCACAGCAGGCCGTTGTCCTGTGCGGCAGCCCGACCACCCACTGTTGCTTGTTGACCAAACAGGCAGTGCCTAAAGCCTGCACCGACACAAGGAGGATAGGGTTCCTTTCAAACGCGCCACACAGAAGACTTTCAATTTGCCGCAACAAGAAATTAAGGAAGTTGCTTTAAAATTAGCCTGAATCAACAATACATTTCAAAATGCTCTGTTTGTTCTCAGTATGGCCTCTATATTTAGATAATAAAATGGGGCAGTTATGCATACTGAAATGTATGCTGAAAAAGGCATTTTTCTTTTGGGGGGGGGGCTCTCAAAGTATTTTGCTGTCACAAGTACTCCTGAGTTTCAAGTGGTGCTAGACAAAAGTTTTTGCAATACATTTAAAACAATTAAGTCATTTTCCTACTAAATGGAGTAGGATGGGCCAGGCTTAGTCATACTTAGTACAGATTTACTCAGATCAACATGACTAATTTAATTTTAATGGAAAAAGTTGGTTTTCTCTAACTATGACCAAATCTGAATCCTGTCCAACTGCTTAATATAATTGTAGCGGGGAAGACAAAAAAAAAGTTCAGCAGTTTCCCCATCAAAAATGTAAAAGTAAAACTTATCATTACTATATAGATTGCTAAGGCTCCCCCACCCCAGTGTTTTATGCAATTGGTGTAATCCTGAATGTGTTCTGTTCTAAAGAGCTCTATCTGTCCATGTTGACCTCAGTGGGAAGATTTGGAGTAAAAGGGCAGATTCTGCTTCACAGGATTTTCTGTGGTATAGATTATCTTCTGAGAACCAAAGTCCTGAGGAAAATATTTTAAACAAAAACTATTGAAACAAAAATAGCCATCTACTATTTTAAAATAAGTATGCAAGAAATTACATAGTATTTTTTTTGGGGGGGGGGTGTCAGCCATTTTAGCTTTACAACAAGAAAATGAAGAAGATGTAAATTTTCTGTTTCTGAATAAGAAGCCTCCTTTTCCTTCATTGGTGTATGGTTGCAACTATACTGGCAAATAGTAAGGGATTTGCTATGGAAGTAAAATGGAAGACTTGGACCTTTTTTTCTGACCACATGAAACAAAGGCCAATGTAAATCAGCCTTGACGTTTCTGCTTCAGACACAGATTAGTTTCCCCAACTGCTGGGGCCGGCTACTTTTTTAAAAAAAAGCCAGAATGATTCAAATTGTGTTTCTTCCCATGTGATCAGCTGTTTTGTTCTCCAAAAGAAATGGGGCCAGGCTTCTGGATGGTATTCTGCTGACCTAAGAAACTGGGCATGACTGGACTTCTTTGGACTGTGATATTTCTCTCTTGTCACCCCAGGTTCTTTTCTCAAAAAACAAACTTTAAAAATTTGGCACCAGATTACAAGATCATTGCGTTGACACATTAGTTTAGTGCTGGATCCACCTCTGAACGGAAAATAAAATAAAATATATATGAAATAAAAACTACAGTGGAACCTCGACTTACATCATTAATCCGTTCCAATGGTCTAGACTTAAGTCAAACATGACTTAAGTCAAACGAACGTTTCCCATAGAATGTAATGGGAAAGCGGATTAATCCGTTCCAGATGATGAAAAAGACCCCTGAAAACAGCAATTTAACACAAATTTGACTGCGATAGGAGATTCCTTCTGGGGATGTAAATGAAATGTCTCTTCAAAGAGAGGAGGAAGCAGTGGAATTATAGTCCACAAGTTATATGCCTCCACTTTTTAATGTTCATAGCAACAATGTCTAACATTTAAGTTTTACTGATTTTTAACCTGACGTCCCAAGTTCTGAACAACTCTATGCTTACCATTAGAGTCCCACAACTTTACAGCTCCCCAACTAAAATGCTTCCATTGTGAACCAGACTTCTGCAGCCAGATTTTTTACAAGACTGAGCCGACTGTTCTAACCAGCGAGGCCAGCCCCGAGCTCCCGGCCCTTCTTCTCCTCTGGCAGCAGCGGCGGCTTCGGTGAGGCCGAGGACCAGCTCCAGGTGCTCGGAGCTGGCCTCGCCGAAGCCGCCGCTGCCGGAGGAGGGAAAGAAGGCAGGAGCAGTTTGGAGGCGGCAGCCACGATGCTGGGTTGTGGCTGCCGTCCAATTCCGGTGCCTTGCGCCGGGGCTCCGAGATGTAAGTCAAAGCCTGCGACTCAAGTCAAACAGGCCCCTTCTTGCTGCAAGTCAAATATGATGCAAGTCAAGCAGTATGTAAGTCAAGGTTCCACTGTACTCCTAAGAACTTCAGTAGGCTACTATGTTTCCATAGAAGTTACAGATGTGTCTGTATGTTATCGAGAAAGCTGTCCTTTCTCCCTAACAGCATGCAACACTTTAAAGCCGGTGCATTACACCAAAGCATAAATGGAGAGGTAGGAATCAACAGAGGTTGAGGGGGGCGTATGCTATGATGCAAACAGAAGCGCATCAGACTGAGATGCCAGTGTGGAAACAATTTCAGTCTCTGTGTGATCACCTAATCTGAAGAGAAGTATAACAGAGGCTGTGGAACAAGCTGTGCCAAAGCCAAATTGCTCCAATATGGTTTGGCAGTAGAGTCACAAACCCAATTGGTCTATATTCCCATACTATTCATATACCATTGGAGCCAGTGTTTGCATGTTTAAAACTGGTTGCCTTGCTTGCCAGGTACTGGCTGCCATTTTAGATTATGAGTAGAGATGGGCATGGAACGAACATTTTTTCGTTTCCGTTACCGTTTGTCATTTCCGTTACGTAACGAAATGACAAACGAAAATTGTGATGAAAATGAAACGAAACAAACAGAACCATGAAAATTGTGGTCGTTACGTTTCGTTTCTGTTAATGGCGACGCGCAATGAAATGAGCTGTTTTAAATGTTAAAAAACGCCCTGGACATCCGTAAAAACGCAGCGATAATTATTTATATTGTCTGATAATACCTACCAGGGGGGCTGTGGTCCTTAAAACATTTGTTTTTGTCTTCTCCCATCGCGATGTATTTTTCTTTTCCCTTTAAAATGGATGTCGCCACCAGCCACAAAATGGAAGCAAGCCATGTGATGTGGGATCATGTTCAACCAATACCATGCCCAGGTTGCAGACTGGGCGGGCAGGTCTGGCAGCCACAGAGGGCATAAAAAGCTCTGGCCGCCCCCGTCCTCCTTGCAGTCTCTGGTGGGAGTTAGGGTGGGATTGCTGTCTCTGCGACTCTAGCTTCAGTCCTGCAGCCTCCCTGTGTGCGTGTGTGCTGTGTACCTCTTGGTGAGTACCCTCCCCTGCCCCGCAGTGTACCTCTTGGTGAGTACCCTCCCCTGCCCCGCAGTGCAGTCACTCTGCGGCTGCCTTGCACCCTGAGCAACGCTCGTCGCTGCCTTTGCAGCCTCCCTGCATACCTAGTCTATACTGTGTCTCTGCCAGCATCCATTTTCCAGTGTTTTCCCTCTGGTCTGGGGCGTTGGGGGATGCCTGCACACGGAAATACTTTAAACATCGCGCAAAAAGCGGGTAGAAACGACAAATAAAAAAATGAAAAACGGTAATGAAATTTTTCAAAAAATTCCCGACAAACGGAAACGAACCGAAACAGACCTCTCAACGACAAACGATAAACCGAAACACCATTTTTCTGTTTCGTGCCCATGTCTAATTATGAGTGAGAAGGCTCTCTGCTAAAAGATGTGGGAATGCGAAGGGAACAGGAGCCAAATGTTTAGCCGTGGCTGCACATGCTCCTGTTTTATCCTGCAACATTGAGGGAGTGAGCAACTATTTTGAACCCTACCGAAACAGTGGCACAGTATAGATATGGAGTGTATCTATCTATCTTGGAAAGAAACTTTCAATTGTTATAGAAGACAGAATATATTCAGATATTTGGTCTAGGAATACTACCCAGGATTCCACTAGGCAGATCTGTCTTCTACCACAGTAGTAAGGCTTTGACATGGCACAAACTCTGCCTTCTCTTTGACTTCCTCTTGTTTCAAGTTCTGCCATATTCTGCATCACACACATAAAAACCTGTTATGTTTAGAAATTGACTCAACCAAGAGATAAACAGATAGATGAGATGACAATCTTCTCTTAGTCTGTTTACCCTTTCATTTTACACGTCTATGAAAGCAATAAAAATAAATGGCCAGAAAGACACAAAAACTGCTGACAGGGATGGCAGAGAAATGAAAATTTCATAAAATCAGACTTGTATTGTGTGCATCTTATGGGAGAATCCTTTTTTTAGAATTCTTTCTGAAGATGAGTGTCTTTTTAGCATCTGCTTAACGAAGCATTAGAGACTAATAGCTCAGAATACATAACTACGTTGCTTTACTAAAATAGAGCTTCTGTTTGTTTGCTTTCTGCTATTCCTTATAAAACTGGTACAAACTCAAAAGCTGCTAGATTTTTAGGAAGCAGTGGCTTGTAGTACCATTTAAAAATTTTAGTTTTAATTTTTTTGCAATTTTATAACTGTTGTTTGAATGTATGCTATTTTAAAAAATGTAGTAATACCACCCTGAGTAGCCCTTGTACTAGATGGCTATGGCATATAAGTCAAATAAAGTAAAATAAAATAAAATTTACAACCACAATAATTTTAGGAGGCAACCAGTATATAATCCCACCATGGGTGAGTTTGTTCAAAAAAGGGTATTAAAAATAGGCATTAGACATGGGCACGAAACAGAAAAAATTGTGTTTCGGTTTTTCGTTTGTCGTTGAGAGGTCTGTTTTGGTTCGTTTCCGTTTGTCGGGAATTTTTTGAAAAATTTCGTTACCATTCTTCTTTTTTTGTTTGTCGTTTCTACCCGCTTTTTGCGCAATTTTTAAAGCATTTCCGTGCGCAGGCATCCCCCAACGCCCCAGACCAGAGGGAAAACACTAAAAAAATGGATGCTGACAGAGACACAGTATACACTAGGTATGCAGGGAGGCTGCAAAGGCAGCGGCGGGCGTTGCCCAGGGTGCAAGGCAGCCGCAGAGTGACTGCACTGCGGGGCAGGGGAGGGTACTCACCGAGAGGTACGCAGCACAAACGCACACAGGGAGGCTGCAGGACTGCAGCTAGAGTCGCAGAGACAGCAATCCCACCCTAACTCCCACCAGAGACTGCAAGGAGGACGGGGGCGGCCAGAGCTTTTTATGCCCTCTGTGGCTGCCAGACCTGCCCACCCAGTCTGCAACCTGGGCATGCTATTGGTTGAACATGATCCCACATCACATGGCTTGCTTCCATTTTGTGGCTGGTGGCAACATCCATTTTAAAGGGAAAAGAAAAATACATCGCGATGGGAGAAGACAAAAACAAATGTTTTAAGGACCCCAGCCCCCCTGGTAGGTATTATCAGACAATATAAATAATTATCGCTGCATTTTTACGCATGTCCAGGGCATTTTTTAACATTTAAAACAGCTCATTTCATTGCGCGTCGCCATTAACGGAAACGAAACGTAACGACCACAATTTTCATGGTTCTGTTCGTTTCGTTTCATTTTCATCACAATTTTCGTTTGTCGTTTCGTTACGTAACGGAAACGACAAACGGTAACAGAAACGAAAAAATGTTCGTTCCGTGCCCATCTCTAATAGACATTGCATATTTTTTACTGGCCTTCTGAACTGAAAACAAGAAAACAGCTCACCCACTCTGGCTTTAGCATTTCCAGAAACTTATGTCTCAGTATGTGAAATCCAGCAGCATGACTGGATCTGTGTAAGGCAGATGAAGTCATCAAATGAAATAGTCTTCTGAAAATTAAGAAATTCCAATGTCCCTTGAAGACTGTGAGGTTTCCTTGGGGGAATTTTTGTTGTGGAGAAATCATTGGGCGCCATGGGAAGGAAAGAGGAATCTTTCCATTTCAAAGATCACCACTAAGAGGATAATTTTATCAGTGGCAGCAATTTTATGACATTTAAGTCTTCCCCTCCATCCTTTAGCCTCCAATGGTTTCCGCAAAGAGGATCCTATGGGACCTTTTGGACCTTTGGAGGTGGGACTGAATTGGAAACTTTTAACTTTAGAAAATCCACCACAGCTGATGACATCAGCAGCCTTATCTGGCATCTTACACGGCTGGATTACAGCCTGCATTTGTGAAACTGCACTTTGTATTCAGGGCCATCAAACTGTTTTAAGAAGGAAGCAACAAAAATAGATCAGTTATATCCAACATTATCAAAACTGCTAAGCTGACAACAATTCTGGAAACAAATGCCAAACTCTGTTATAATCGATATTTAAATTTCTGATATTGCATTAAGGGTTTACTTGACATTCTCTGTTAAAAGAATATTTCTATTAGGACCAAGGGATGTGGGTTAGACATGAAATAGTTCCCAGCTGCAAGAGACCTTGTTCCAGATGTACAGTACGCAAAGGCAACAGAGGAGAACCAGCTGCTTGGATAACAAATTGAAAAGGTTTCTTTGACCCAGGCCGCGCTAGCCTATTTGATCAAACAAAGACAGCTCATTCATGGCAAGGGGAATAAAATGCTAGAAGAAGACACGAAAGGCTAACAATCTGCCCCATTTCCTGCCTCTTAGGCAAAGCTACTGGCTATTTTTGCTGTGCTAGAAGGAAGCATACAACCCTGCTCTAGCACTAGGAAAAATATCTAAGAGACAATGTTAGATATAGGTTGCAATCCAACTCACAAAAGATTACAAGCTTCTCTCTGAAAGGCAAACAAACAAACAAACAAACAAAAAACCCTTTTGCAGAAGTATTTCAATGTTCCGTCACCTACTTTCCATAATATGATCTCAGACATGCCTAGGATTATATAGAACCTTTTATACAAGTATTAAGAGCATAAGAACATAAGAAGATCCATGCTGGATCAGGCCAAAGGCCCATCTACCCCAGCTTCCTGTATCTCACAGTGGCCCCACCAAATATGTCCGGGAGCACATAAGACTAGATCTCTGTCTCCTGATAGCACTCCCCTGCATCTGGCCCTTGAAGTACCCCGGTTTTAAGCGTGGAGATTACACATCTCCATCATGGTTTATAACCTGTGATGGACTTTTCCTCCAAGAATCTGTCCATTCCCCTTTTGAAGGGGATGAAACATTGTGGCCTCTAAAATGTAAAGCCCTTCATTTGAACTCTTATTATACTATACTGTTTGGAGGAGTAGATGAGCAGTTTGGTTGTCACATTTTAGGAAGAGAAGGAGAGAGGCAACTGCATCAGTAGCCACATCACTGTATTTTTCCTGCAAGGATCACAAGTACTAGCACTTGTGTAAGCATTGAGATTCTTTTCCACAAGGCAGCTAAAATGATCGCGTGACATGTAAACCTGTTCCTGGGTTCTTGGCTCAAAAGCAAAGCCACATAACCATCTCCTCTGCCCAACGGACTCTGATGCTGATAGTGGGAATAGTTCAAATGAAAGCTCCCTATTATCAGAACTGAGAAACTTATGGTCTAAAGCAGTGTTGGCGAACCTATGGCATGGGTACCAAAGGTAGCACTCAGAGCCCTTTCTGTGGGCACCCAACATTGCCCCTTCACAGCCACCTGTATTCAGGTTAAATTGATGTATTGGCATTTTGCAAAAAAAAAATAGTGGGTTTTGAATCGCAGTTTGAACCTAAAAGGTTCACCATCACTGGTCTAAACTATATTTATCAACCAGGATATAAATCTGAGTTCAGACTTTGCTTGTCATATTTACAATAAAAATTATGGATGAAGTATATTTATCAGTCAAATAAAGTTATCTTTTTCATTAACGGCTTAAGGTATTGCAACTTTAGGAATAAAGGAATATGGAACATATTCATTTCTTTTAATAGCTCGTAACATAGGAAATAGATCCTAAGAATGGCCATAGTGAGTAAGCACTAGGAGTGATATCAAGGAGCCACTACTTATCCTGGCCAGTTGAAAAACAACAACCAAGAATGAATGGTTGAAGAAGCAAGACATTGTTCTTACAATACACAGCTGGATATTGTCCTTACTCAGAAAGGTATCAATCAAAATATTTTCACCACTATTGAAAGATGATGACCTCCCAACAGAGGTGATAGAGAAAGCTATCATTAACCCGTAGGCTTACTGAAAGTTGACGCACTGATTAGTTAAAAGAAAATGTGACCATCAATTTTAAAATAAGACTGATCCAAAGAATATACTGAATTTTTTTCTGCTGTTGATTTTCCCAAAGAAAGAAAAATGCTGCATTTTCTTTTCCAGTTCTGTTTCCAATCAGAAATATTCATACCTCTCTGTTCTTTAATGTAGCTTTCTTTGCAGTTGTGCATAAGCTGCTGAATCCACTTGTGCTGGGCAGCAATACATTGCCAAGCTGGGTCCCCTTCTGCATGAAGATCAGAAAGATATCTGCAAAGTGGTAATATTGAATAAATGAAAATTCTGATGGGACACTATCCAACAAGTGCTTGCGAATTGGTACTCTTAGTAATACCCTTGTGCTTGTTTGTTTTCAACAAATTCTTAACCAGCTGCCGAGTCTCGATCAATACAAATCACTTTAAATTACTCTGCCAACCATTTCCTGTGACACACAAGTTGAGTCATGGCGACTGGACTTCTTGAGAGATTGAAACGTTTCGCTGCTCATCCAAACAGCTTTGTCAGTCTGAGGAAAGCTAGTTGTGAGTCCTCCATTTTATAGTTTCCTTTAACCTATTGTCACCCCGGTCTCTTTCAGACCTATTTCAGACCAGGGTGACATGAGGTCAAAGTGAACTATAAAATGGAGCACTCACAACTAGCTTTCCTCAGACTGACAAAGCTGTATGGAGGAGCAGCAAAACATTTCAATTTCTCAAGAAATGAAGTCCAGTTGTTATGACTCAACTTCCAGATAAACTCAATTGGATGACTGAGAATCTCTGGTTCTTATTTCAGCTATACATAAAGGGGGGGGAGAGAATCAAAAAGTTAAAGTGAAATACTTAGCAGTTCTTACGCACATAGGTTTGTTATCTAGGTTTCCTCTAAGCTGTGCATGTGTGACTCTGACTCCCTCTGTGTAGGGCTTCTCTTTCCCCACACAAAAGCAGCAATCATTCTGAGCCCCTTTGGTTCCGACCATGATGGAACCTGCATCGGGGGTGGGGGTGGGAAGTCATATACACATATGAGTGTGCTTGGGCAAAGTCAAGCACATGAGGGGCAGAACCTCCTGTAGCACAGCTAAAAATTAGAGGGAACAATGTTTGTTTTGTGGTGGTGGGGGGACTGTCTAAAGTTTGGCAACTGTAACAAAGAGTCTGACAACACCTAGTAAGAAGCTTTCTATAACCAAGTTTCATAGACTATGGCCCATGTGATGTTAAAACAGCTGTCAATCCAGAACATGCTGTGCAAACCAAATGTGTTAGTTTTAGGGTGTGGCAAGACTCTTCGCTGCAACAGACTGACATGGTCAGCCGCACCAACTATCAGCAAATAACTGTTGACAGTACACTGTAATGAATGTCAACACAGCAATAATATCCAATGAATTTAATAAGGCTGATTCCCAGGTAAATATGCAAAAGACAGCTGCCTACATACAAAGCAAAGTGTTCTGCTTATATACCGCCCCATACCACTACAAGTAGTCTCTGGGCGGTTTACAATTTTAATTACAGTGTGCAGGCTACACATTGCCCCCCCCCAGCGAGCTGGGTACTCATTTTACCGACCTCGGAAGGATGGAAGGCTGAGTGAACCTTGAGACTGCTACCGGGGATTGAACCCAGGTCGTGAGCACAGTTTTACCTGCAGTACAGGCATTTAACCACTGCGCCACAAGTGGTTCCAAGCACCAGAGGTCGTTTCCAAAGAGAATGGAAAGGACACCGGTCTCAGGTACTTTGAGAGCAAGAAATGCAAGCATTCTGAGTTATTTCAAAAGGCGTCCAACTAACATAGCTTTATGTTTCCTAAGAGCAATGGCGATATATCAGGGTTATAGTGATTTGCTTGATGTTTTTATTTTCCTAGACTGTGGTACTGTGGGTCCATACTTTTCGCCACTGGACTCTACAGGAGCTTTAAAAAGACAGGACAGACAACTGCGAACTTTTTTTTTTTACATTTATATCTTGCCTGACTTTAGCACAACTCACACAGAGACCCGTAAGATTCCCATGATTTCCTCCATTCATGCATTATCAGCGACCGTAACCTGCTAAGTTGCTGCATCAATGTGCCTCAGCCCAGGCTCCAGAGTAATGTTAAAGGGGATAGCTGATACTATTGTGATAGCATACCAAAGCAAGCTGAATTGCTCTAAGTCTCATTAAGTCCCCGTTCAGCATATGGACAGGGAGAAGTTTGGCAGCAATATAAATAGAGGGATATCGTTAAGCCAGTGCACATTTCTTTAATACTGGCGAGTGGCGAGTGGCGAGTGCTCAAGATGTCTGCCATTTCACTAAAAAGTCGAAAAGGCAACAAGCTAATCCATCCAATCTCTTAAAAGAGAGAGATCAAAAGGCAGTTTTTCATTAAGAGATGCTTCTTGTTAGTATCTAGATTCTTAGGGTCTAGCTCCTCCCACTTGCCACAACTTTCCACTGCCTGTTCAGTTTTCCTAGACCTCTCAGGGAAAAAAACAGGAAGAAGTCACAGAAACTTCCTTTAAGCGACTGGATCAGCTCCAGCTGCCAAAGGAACCTGAGCTGGCAGAATATATTTGGCGACAGAACATTTACTCATTATCTGTCTTCGTGGGCTGAGGTTAGAGAAGAAAGATGCATGCAAGACTCTCATTCAGCTGTTTACCGGAGCCAATTCCTGAACGGTAATGGAAAAGCAGGCACATTTCCCTCCACCATGATGAAAACACCTGCACATTTAAAGACCCAAAGTGTGCAATCTTTCCTTCCTTATTAAGGAACAAAAATATACTGTTCAGATACCTTTGAGACACACTGGCTAGCCTTGCGAAACTTACTGCAGTATGCCGTATTAGAATACATTCACTGAATTGGTGGAGATTTGGTGAGTCTGCTTCTCTGCCACTTGTACTGGTTTAAATGGGCCTACTCTTGTTGCAACATACATTTCAGATGCTAACATGGCCAGCTTCTTTAGAAGCCAAGCTCATCGCTTTCTGCAATTTATCATCCACCTGTTCACTTCAGCGTCTCACTCTTCAATCCAGCTTAATTTAATAAATTAAAAAGCACGAGTTCCAAAAACAATTAAAAACTGGTTCCCTCTTAGGAGGGGGCAGCACTTCTTATTGCCGTCCACTGTGGGAACTATTCATTTATCCCAAACTGATTCTGTTCTTTACCCAATTACCAATTCAATACGTGATCCACCCTCTTGTTCCTTGAGTGTTACGTTCACTGATGAGATTTTAGCAAGAATATTTAAGAACTTTTTGAAAGCCCTCATATTCAGTGTATACCGAATATCTTTTATTAATAACTTTTTTAAACTGACTTAACATAGATTGTGGGTCCTGATGTCAATTTTAGTGTTTTGTTTTTAAATGTTTTTATTGTTTCTAATTGTTCATTGACATTTTAATGTTTTAATTGTTTTAACTGTTCATTTTAACTATAAAGTGCCCAAAGACCTTTGGGTACTGGACGGCATATAAGCTGTGTTGTATAAATAAATAAATAAATAAATTACTGAAGAACAGACATGAGGTTATATAGCCTGTAATTTCCAGTATGTCTGAATTGATAGATGGATGTGACAGATATAGCTTGACAAATACAGATCCCTGAGAGTTGCAAAGATGCCTTACAACATCTCCTCACAGTGATTCTAAGCAGCCCTCAGCCTGGATTAAGGTTAAAAAAAGGAGAGAGATAGCAAACTATGCCAACAAGATTGCTTCATCTCTGCAGAAAAATCGAGTGACTGCTGTGGGCACAAAACTTTATACAAATACCAATAAAATAAAGCTCTTGCTTTATGCAAGATGAGTCATGGCATAAGCAGGAAACATCTCTTCACTGTGTTCTCAGTAAAGTGGTATCAGAATCAGTTCAAGAAACAGAATCGATGAGCACTATTTAAGATGTATCTAAGCCATTAACATGAACTTAATTATCCATGTATCATGCAAGACACTGAATAGGTGGAATGTCTACCTGGGTTTCTTCCACTAATAGAAGTCATTTCATTTGCACTGAGTAAGTGTGGTTGCAAAATACAGAGATTTGCCTACATTTCCATAGGAAAAGAATGTTCACGTTGTAATAGAAGCATTACTACGGGAGTGTTTATACAAATCAAGTATAAAAGACAACAAACAAAGTCACCTTATGTAGCGCTTTTGGTCATGTAATGTTGATGGAGTCTCAAGCAACTTGTCCAGAAGTAGTTTACGTAAAGCTTCAACTCGTGTTTCAACTTCAGCATAATCTATATGTGTTATTTTTTTTAAAAAAGGAAACAATTTAGAAAAGCTGGAATTTGTCACCTGAAGTTAAAATCTTTTCATTTGCAATATCGCTAGCATAAGCTAATGTTACTTCAATAATAAATGACAATTTGTAGACTAAGAAATATATGCCTCACAGTATTACCCCACATCAATATATAATATAGACCAAAGCAAAAAATTATGGAAAAAAATCACCTTAGGATTCCAAATCTTTCCTTCAACTCAGGCTAAGCAAACTTATTTTTATTTTTACCTGAAATGAGTTATATTAAAACAATTCTGCAAACTCATAAGCTATTGTTCTAGAACCTACATATTTTAAAACAAATATGCCCCCCAAAGTACATTCCCTTTTTCATGCCACATATTATACAACTGACTTCAACCCCTACTGTATGTGGTACACAATAGAGTATACTTTGACACAGAATTCTAGCCAGAGATATTGTTTAAGTATTCTAAACATTGTAAAACGATCCAAATAAACAGAAGATACAAATGGCACTGGGACTACAGAATTTGCTCTGTATGTTTAGGAATCATATTTAAAACTACAAAGAACAAACAAAATTCAAAACTCACATTTTTTGAACACTTGAACCTCAGTCTTCCCAAATAATGACTTTGCTTTTTCATAATCATTAATGACTACATCATAATCTCCCTTTTTAAAAACAAAAGAGAGCAGTCTTAAGAAAATATTCTAATTAGACAGGAAAAAATTCAATTATGTGTTATTCTGAAATACAAAATACCTTTTGAATGTTTCTTTCAATATTCAGTGGGAGGTTGAAAAGAAATTTGAAGCGCTGGAGGACATTGAGTGCATTTCTTGTTGAATCTGCCTTGTCTTTGCGACCCAAAACCTCCTGAAATAAGGTGTCTGCGGTATTACTTGCTCCTTTTTGAAAAAAAGGAAGGGAACAAACACATCAATTAAAGGTGCAAGACGTAGTAGAATTATTTGTGCTAAGTTTAATTAATAAATTTGTAATTATTACAATTGTCTAGTTAAAGTTACTTCAATACAGATGTGTCTATTAAATATGTAATGGAAACTTTTATACATGGATATTTTTTTAAAAAGTACAGATGTTTTAATGTGGTAGAAACCACAACACAATTAAAGCACTTTCATTTCCAGACCAAATGCCCTAAATTCATTGTGGTGACTTTGGGGTTTGTTTTGGCTACAGAGCTGAAATTTACAGTTCCAGCTATGCCTTAAAGGCAATTCGATTAGTACTAGATGTATCTCCTACACTATGACATAATAAATGAATTTTAATACAGTGATAATAGCAGCATGCATTAAAGGTTGTTCTTTTGTGAGAAAATTTTTTTTTAAAAGATAACAGCTACTAGCCACAGTACCAGGTCTGATTCCATTCTGGATCCAATCCTATCCATAGTATTTTAGAGAACACATACTGGTTTCTGTGCATCCAGAATTTCCACCATAAGGACTGTTCTAATAGACTTGAGAATTTGCGTGGAAATGTAATAAGAACACATTCAAAGCTTTTCTTATTATGTTCAGAATTATCCAGTGCCCCTCTTATAATGCAATGTTATTTTTTAAAAAAGCTTTAGAATACCTTTGCTTCTTTTACTCGTAATAATGAAGAGTTAAAAAGTCAAGTATTTTGCTCCCTCCTTTTCAATTCAGAGACTTATCTTTAATTTGCCAGAAAAAGGTGACCATTTTTAGTCCTTTTGATAGCTGCTTGTAAAAAAAATTACATTATCTGGTCTAGTGACTATAATTTAAGCAAAGATGAAAAAATTACCTCAGTCTCACTGGGTGGCTTACATGCCATTTTCTCTCGTCAACACTGTGGGTGGCCTGCTCATGTTAAAAGTCGTCTTTGTAAAATAATTGTTATATCCAAATAATGTTTAGACACTGTCGAAGTTTCAAGACCCTCATGCAAGACTCTCTGTTTTGTCAGAAGAGATGGTCATACTATATATTTTATAGTTGTTGAGATGATGACGATATCCCACAACTATCTGACGCTTCTAAGTTGATATTATTGCTCAACCTGACTTTCCAAAATATTGCAATATCTTCATCTACTTTTGGTTTGCAATTTTTAAGAAGGATATGCGAATTTGAAAGAAAGCATTCTGAGCCAAATTAAAATAATTCTGTTCAATAGGCGTATTTCAAATGCATGTGATTAAACACAGAAGCAAGATAGCATTATTTATTATACTCTTTCAAGCTGGTCCAAACTTTAGACAGAAACAATTACAGCCAGCTCAGATGGAGTTTTCTATATTTTAGATATTTCACTGGGATACTTCTAAAACACAGATCAGCACAGCCATGAACAAATTCAAAAGAAGCATTTTACTGCATATCTTACAAGCACTTCAACTGTATTATTTAATTTGAATATTGCTACTCTTGCTTCGATGGAATGACATGTGTCGGCAAAACCCAGGATAAATATTATTTAAATAGACTGAGGCAAAGGCAAGAAGCTTTAACAGCATCATCACATATTCAGAAGCAATTTCATTCCAGCTGTTACAAAAGAAAATTTATTTTTATGTGCCCCCTCGAACCTACTTTTTCGAAGAAGATCTTCTAAAACAATTAATAGCATTTCATTTCTGATTAGAGAAAATGGAATGCTATTAATTAAGACAAAAAATTTTAAAAATTTAAAACATTTAACATAATTTTATATGTGATATCACACATAAGAGAGAGAGCATGGACATTAATATTGACAGGTGGACAAACTTTATTTTTTTTTAAAAAACCACTAGATTTTATTTGAACATTCTTTTTAATATAACAGTTTAGGATTACTGATGTCAGAGACATCAGTGGAGTTTCACTACTGACATATTTTTCCTATTGTGAAAGCTGATAAACTCAATTTTAAATTAGTTTTATTTAAAAAGTTAAACTAAAAAAAGGTTTAATGTAATTTTATTCCCAGACATTTTGACTCTGATAAAGGTACAGCTATGTACTGCACATTTTGCCAGAACTTTGGCAAATGCTTTGTACCAAATTTGCATAAAGGAAAACAAAAATCCCAGTAGATCAAACAAGCAAACTATAAATATAGCAAAATAACTGGTATGTATTATTGCTCAAATCCAGCTACTTTCACAAGCAGTGATAGGATCAAGTGAAAAGCTGTGATGTATTGTCCTTTAATCCCTCCCTCCCACATTCAAACAAAGGAAAAGAAAATGTTCATGTCACATTTATTGACCTTGCAAACTGGGTGATATAACTCTGATACACCAGGAAGGGAAATCTCTCTTGCACTAAGGAAGTTTATAAAACTACAACGACATAAAATAATTCTTGTAGAACCCCAAGAATTTATCTATGTAAAAATAATACAATGTAAACAGTGAGCAAAAAAGGAGAAGCAGAAAATCCCTGAAATTCAATGTTAAATTATTGCCATAACAAATTGTTTCTACATTAATTTTATGGATGATAATATAGTCACTTGAAAAATGCCTGATTTTTAAGAGAAATATGAAAACCAACCAGTCATTTATTTAAAAAGCTTAAGAAGCTGTGACAGTTTTATTTGTTTAATCACAAATATTATTTTAATAGCAGGAATTCAGTTTGCTCTAAAATGATGGGATAATTTGACGTTGTTTTTTTTGGATTTCAAAAATTATTTTTTTCTCCAAAATTTAGCCTTCTATTTACTACCATTATCTATGAATTTTAGGATCCACTGCTGCACAGCATTTGAAAAAAGATGGTGATACTTTAATTTATATGGAGTTACAAGTGAAACTAAAGGGGAAAGAAGATGCAGTGAAATGATCCCAACAGACCCCTGTTCATTGACTCTCCTGCTGCCCCCAAGAACCCACCATCTGAGCAGCTTTTCAGGAAGCAAAAGCAAAGGAAGAAAATATTGACTCCTAGTGACTTTTCTCTAGAAAAGTGGAATACTGTACTTTTAAGCACTACGCTCTGTCCCAATTGTTACTGTGGAAAGTAAGAATTTCCAGTGGAAGTAGGAGACACTTCTAGCCATGCTGAATGAAAGGAGACTTTCATCCATTTCTCTTTTAGCCCCTGGCTGCAACCTCCCTCAGAACTCTGGTCCAAACTGCTGGAGCCACATCCCCCAAAACAGGAGTGTTGCAGAAGCAAAAGGAGGGAAATGCAACCCCTCCTCTTTTTGGGGCTTAATGGGTTGTACTTCAGCTCCTGCAGTAGGACACTTCAACCCCAGTCTCTCTACTGAATTGGAATGGGGACAAAGAACCACAAAAAGAGAGTAACCTCCTTGAAATATAGGATCAGTCAAAAACTCATTCTCTACCAGCAAACAAATGGCCTTATGTTGATTTAACTTTCTTACTTGAAAAATGCTAAAAATGTTCTTAAATATGCCAAGCTCAAGTTCATGCATTAAAATGTCATCTGAAAAATAAAACTAAATACAGTAATTTCTTCATTGCTCATATGGTTGCGTATTTCTGGATATTACATTGTGGTGATCCATTACATGTTTGGCCATCAACAGTTCTCTTAAATATGTTGAATGATATAAGCAGGTTGCGCTAAAATACATTTTTGGGGGAACATTTTTTTAAAACCTGTTTTTAGAATTTAAACCAGTTTCCTTTATTTTTACTTTTAAAACATGGTATTTTAAATTCAAAATGTGTTATAGCTAAAATATCTCATTATGGAATAGGGATGACAAATTCTAATTTTATATTATAAAACAGCATAAGCATAAATCCTTTTTTAAAAAAAGTTTTGTTAACTGGTCTGACAATTCTTGGATTGGAGTATCAACTTTATGGGGTTCCACAACCTTCTCTTCAGATTATTTAGGTTAGCTTTTCTGTCTTCTCCTGTACTGGCTTTAGAAGAGAGCATCAGAAAAACCTCCAGCTCTCATGTCTGATTTCTATTCCTAGAAATATGTAGTTATTAAAAGTAATACAAAGATATGAGCAATAACAGACTTGATCCGTAACATTTTCCAATTCTTAAGTTGTTCCTGGAGCTGTTTTCTTTTTATGTCTGTGCGAGAAATTCTTGGGGGCCTATTAAATTCTCCAGCAGTGCTTTCAATGGTTTTCTTGAATTATGTTGTTTCCTTTTGAACATCAACCCTAGCTACTGTTGTTCTACAATTTTATGCAAATTTAAGTCTTTATTTCTCTCTGAAAAGATCATCCTTTCAAGAGTGTCAATGAATAGATTATTGGAGGTGTAATCTACATGGGCCAATAAATTGTGAAAAATATATATGCAATTATAAGAAGGAGCAGTGCACTTTTGGGGGGAAGATAATATTACATGATTAAATCAGTTTCTCTCAGTAGTGTGTTAAACCAATTTAAATCAATTTGACTTTGAACAAACCAATTTGGCTATAACCACATTCATGTTCTTATGTTACCCAGGCAAACTCACTTAAACATTTTAACAAATCTAACACAATTGCATCGGCTGATATGAGAAAAATTACCTAAAATAAATTCACTTTAGGAATAGCTAAGGAAATTCTCTGGACACAGTCACAATGGAAACATTGTTGACTTTTAGCTAGCATTTTTTCAGAACTGGAATAATTCTGTAACAACACAGCATTACTAGTTCATGTATTTATAAATGAGTTGGAAGCTTATTTATTTGTAATTATCTTAATCAATATTCAAGGCACTTAAATGGAAATTGCAATATCATATGATTTGATTAAAATATTTAATCATGCAAGAAGAATTTTGCTCAAGTCTGAATATATACACGTATCCCCCCCCATTTTTACAGGCAATGTCAATTTACCTACCCATTTTGTTATTTATTTTATTTAAAGGTTCAAGGTACATATTAGGCATAACACACAGCCCTCTTTCCTTTTCTGCAGGGACCCACCTGATTTTAAAACTATTGAAATCTTCTCCAGTGCCGTCATTATTCATTCATTCATTAAATGATCTCACCCTTGCTAATGATTTTGCAATAAATGGCATAAAACCTGCTTTCAGCAAACTGTAAATGTGAATAAATAGGTTTGAACTAGTTATAAACCCTGAAGTCTATAAACAGTTGATGATGGGAATACAAAACTTACTGTTCAGAACATTCTCCAGTTTTTGCGTCATGGATCCTTCCACTTTTTCTGTTCCATCCGCTTCCAGTTTTTGATGGATTGCTAGAATAAAGCACCTTGTTAAATGTCCTCTGCCTTCTTCAATGTGTGAGAGTGTATGAGAGTTATATTCTCCTTAGATCTTAGACGCACATACTTGTTACAAGGGAATGTATGATCTAGCGTAGCAGGCATTGTGATAGGAGCCAGATATTCCCGACTGCTATACTTCACGGTGCTACTTGCTCATTCTATGATATTTGCCAGTAAACTTAGGCATTACAAATGGGGCATGGATGAATGCTTTCTTACTTAGACCTTTAAATTAGCACAAAATGTGTCTTATATTGTGCTTGGGTGTGCACATACACAAATACACACATTTAAACATTACTGAGCAAAAGGACAAAAATTATTCTCTACATGATAACAGTAAACAGCTCTACTTCAAATTGTTCATCGTAAAAGAGATTAAAATTGTTCAGGCTTATTTTTAGTTTCTATATGCAAATGCACTTCATGGTCCTAATGTCAGATCTACCATTGCTAATTCACATATGAGCTGAACAAGTGACAACTCTCGGTATGGCATTTTGGAACAGAATAAACACTAGCTTTTGGGATTGGATCTTAGTTACCATGTCTATCTGAATGCTTAGAAGGAATGCGAAAATCACCTGTCACAGCAGAATAATACTAGCAGCTACTCAGGTCACTAATTTCCATTAAAACACACTTGAACTAGTAATTTCGGCAGGCAAATGATAGAATGTTACCAAAAACACCTAGTAGGTATTGCAGTATTAGCCTCTTGCATTTCTCATAGTTGTCTCCTTTCAAACTGAAGAGTCACTCAACCTATCTTCATCTTTATTCTTCCAGAAATCAGCATAGAGACAGACCATTGTTTATACCGTTCCCTTCACATTTCTTACCTGACAGCGCATCTTGTGCTTCAAAAAAAGTGCTGAGACCTCCCTTGACATATTGTAGACTTCCCTCATTCTTCTTGTTTGCTTGTTTCTTCAGATTCATTACAGCCATTTTAAGCTGGTCAAAACTAAAACCACAAGGTAAGAAGAGGGCATGTGGCATTCGTACAATAAAACAAACAAATAAAAAGACAATTACACATGAAACCACCCTAGAAATATTTCAAGCATGTAAGGAAAATGAAGAAATAAAAAGCAAAAACAGAGTTCAGTGACAATCTGATAAAAGTTGATCTCCGCATTTGTTAAAAAGTTATCAGCACTGTCCAAATTCATCCTGCATCAGCAAGAAATGCTTTATAGGTCATCTACATTTTTAAAGAAGATAATAAACAGTACTTGCAAAATAACATGATGGGAAGAAGGAGATACCCTCTTCTCTTCTTCTAAAAAAGAGGACGCTAACAAACAGTCAACAGTCTACAACTGGGTGACTCGGTAGACCAAAATGTCATTTGTATGGATCTTTCATCTCTTGGGTTGCAGTTACTAATTTAAAATAATAATTGCATCCTTGCTTTAAAAGTTTTGGTTTTCTATCCTTGTACTTTTGTTTATTCTTGCCATAATGACAAATGTACTTGGTTCAAGGAACATGCCAAGAGGAGGGCTATTCTCTTTAAAAGAATAAATATGTAACAATGAACACTTAGCTATGAATTATGGCAACTGTCTAGAGGAGCAGATTATGTGACATAAAAAAGAGAAAAAAACAAACTTGGGCATACAAGAGTGGATAGTATAATGGAACTGCAAAATCGAAAGCAACTTGTCATCTACAGTAGTTTGGATGGGAAATACCAGGGACACCTCCCTTTTGTAAACAAAACAAAATGACACCAGTGTCTTTTTTTAACTCAAAAACTAACTCTTCATAATAAACATTATCATATTTTGCACCATGTCTCATTCTGAGTTTAAATGACAAGAAAATTCAATACTAAAATCAGTTGTGGTCACAAAATTTGATCCAGATTAAATGAATTAAATTTCAGTTCCACCAGTTTCAGTAGGACTAAAGTTCAGCTAACTTCATCTAGAGCCAATCCGTAGTTGCCAACCTATGACTGACATTTATATCAATATAAACTAGATAAAGAAAGCAAATATGCACCTGGAACAAAAGTAAAACAAAACACACACACACGTAAGAAAGACTACAGTAGTTTTGTGGATGCAAGCAGCTAGAGCACTCAACAATTTTGAAACAAGAAAAGAAAATGGTGGGGAACTTGCACAAATTTCAAAAGCAAGGGTGAGTCATGTTTTATGGGACCCGTAGCACATTAAAAGAGGGATGCTTTCAAGCCCAACAGCACCCTTCGCCAGACTAAGCACTGGAGACTTTGAGGAGCCTAGGCAAAAACAGAACAATCCAAAAGTCACTGTGACTAGATGTAGCAGTGCCAGGCCCTGAATTAAAAGCCAATACATACACCCAATTAAACAACAAACAAAAAGGCTCCAGAGGCAGCAACAGATAAAATTTGATTAAAACACATGGTTCTGTGAGAATATTAAAGGGGAAGATGTTACCAAAGGCCTCTTTAAAAAAATCTCAGTTTTCACTTCTTTCCTCATGGCGCAGTGGTTAGATGCCTGTACTGCAGCTAAAACTGTGCTCATGACCTGGGGTTCAATCCCAGGTAGCAGGTTCATGGTTGACTCAGCCTTCCATCCTTCCGAGGTCAGTAAAATGAGAACCCAGCTTTCATGTGTAGCCTGCATACTGTAATTAAACTGTAAACTGCACACAGACTACTTGAAGTGGTATGGGGTGGTTTATAAGCAGAATATTTTGCTTTGCTTTGCTTTTCCTAAGGGTCAGAATGGAGGACATGAGCAAGCATAACATTGCAGCCTCCAACAGGAAAGACTGGTTCCTGGTGGTTGTTTTCTAGGCCTCTCTAGGGGTGATCACCAGCAACTGAGAAGCTGGTTGCCAGGGTAGGAGAGACATTCTGATAGGTAATGAAGTTCCAAATTGTGAAGGGCTTTGTATGGGCTTTTTCTGAGGCATCTGACCAGATTGACATCTGAAGTTTTCTGCTTCTCCCTCTCCCTCAAATTCTGTAATAAAAACATTAGCAAATAAAACTGTTGCTGCTTAATTTTGAGCCACTATGGATGGTTCCTAAATCTAAAAACAGAGGTGGGGGTGGAAATCACTACTAATCATTTTTACTAACACAAATGCTTACAAGAAAACTCACCTGCACATACTCCCACCCATTTATAGCAGCAATTGCTAGTATTCCCCTGACACCACTAAATTATTCACACAATTGTCAACTAACCTTGTTGTTGAATGATTCTCTATCAAATACCAGGTAGCAGAAAAGTTTTCACTGGTGAAATCTGCACTCATCCCAGGAAACAAAGCTTCAAGCTCCTTCTGTGGAAACTTTCCTCTGAAAAATTAAGAAATAGTCTCTGAAAAGAAAGCATGGGAGTAGAGTAATCTTTGACTTGGATAGAGGCACACAAAAATCAATTTTCCCATTAAAATGCAAAGTTATGCATGTACCCATATCACAGGTTCAAAATACACAAACAATTGCAAGCTTGCAACAAGGAAGTATGTAACACCGAAAGGACTGACAATATTTCTGTGTTCCTTTGGCACACAGGATTCTGAAAACAACAGCTTTACTGGATAAGACCAAGATCCTTCAGCTCAGCATTTTGTTTATTAGAGTAGAGTCCAAGCTTTATTCTCCTCACATTTATCAGCAAAAGATACCCTGCATTTGAAAATTAGGAATGAGCAATTTTCTAGACCAGCCATTCACAACTTTTTTTTTTTTTTGCTATGGCCTAATAAAACAAAACAATATGAAAGAACTACGGCCCATATTAGAATGCTATAAGCTGCATAATGAACCTTATATGGTGGTATGTAAATAATTGTTTGCAGTTAGTGGCTCCCTTCAAATGTGCTGGGGGGGAGGGGGCCGTCAATGAGAATGGCTGTTCCCGAGTTTAGGGGTCAAATTTCTGCGCCCAGCCCCTGTCCTGTGAGAGATGGAAAAAGCTGATTTCTACCTTTTTTTAACTGATTTTTTTATTTTGTAGTTGGGTAGGTGGTATCAAACATCTCCAAGGGCCCTGATTTTAAAAATTCACAACTTCTGGAGTGGGGGGCAGGAATGGTAAATGGGGATATCTTAATATTTGTATGCTGCCCAACTAGCATTGGGTTCTACTGAACTATCACAAATAATGACTGCCGATAACTTATTGGTACAATTTTTTGTTTTGCTGAATAGTTATCACCCCAATACACCAATCTAAGTACAGTAGACTCCCTTATATATGGCATTCTTAGATAATGACTTATTTATCCATGGTCTGAAAATATTAAAAATATTAAAAGAAAAATCCTGGAAATATGTATTTCTAAAAACGAAGTTACTTGAACTGGTTACTAGATGGAGTTAGAGACCATGATATGTATAGCATTTACTATAATCTGTGTTTTTCAGGACTTTCAGGATAACTTGGAATTTAAAACAATCCAAAATATGTAGAAAAACAGTTATTATTTTAAACAATGTTTAGGACAGTCATATGCCTTTGTCAGAAATGGGGCAACTGAAACAAATATTTCCTCTTATCATCTAATCTAACTCATCCAATCTAACTGAGTGCAGAAAGTTGGATTATATTCAGGGGACGGAAGAATGAAAATTGGAAAAAATGTCAAGGATTTAAAATATTACAGGCAGACATTAGAAGCAATTTGTGAAGAAAGGTAAAGAAGAAAGTAAAAATGAAAGATTATTAAAAAGACAAAAATAATTACAGGAAAAAATGTAACTTTAATGTTGACAATGAAGAGAGAGCAGTTGTTAAAAGATTTTCTATATCTAGATTCAAACATCAATCAAAATAGAGGCCGCATCCAATAAACTAGAAGATTAGAGACTTGGAGGGGCACTGGTGAGAGAACTAGGATGTGGGGCTAGAAGCCAAGACCAGGGTCCTCCATATTATGGCCTTATGTATGGAAGTAAAACAAAGAGTTTTACCAACATCATGGATTTCTGAAATGGGTTCTAGTTGAAAGCAAGTCTGAACTCTCATTAGAAGCTAAATGACAATAATGTGGTTGTTTTGTACTTTGGATATTTCATAAAACAAGAGCTATTAGAAAAGACAATTATAAGAAAAAAGTAGAAGGCAGCATGAATAAAATAATGCAATAACATGAAACTCAATAAAAGAAGCTATAGCCATTAGTTTGCAAACCTCAAGAAGGGCTGCTTATGATAGAATCTTTCCGAAATCATTAATTTCTTATAATTATTGAAAATGGAAAACAACTAGGTACAGTGGTGCCTCGAGATATGAAGGAAGGCTGTCCAGAAGGTCATCTGAAAAACGGACTTCTGTCCAGAAAAAACTTCCACAAAAACTCAAGTTACAAAAATTCTCTATGCAAAAACTCGAGATACAAAATTTTTTGTGGAAGACTTCAGATTGCATTGCACACCATTCAGATCCATGTTACAATTTTTTTGCAATATGAAGCGTCCCAAGGAATGACTTAATTTCATAACTGTATGTTCCACTCAACACCTTCCAGTAAATCATCACGAGCAGTGGTTCCCACCCTTGAAGAACCTAGGTGTCCTTCGACTGCAACTACCAGAAACCCAATCCAGCACAGCTAGATGTTACCTGCACACTATGAGTGCAGAATGGGATCCCATGGTCCATCAGTAACCTCAAATGGGGCCATCATTTCCTGGGATTCCTACAGCACATCTATTTTATCTTTCCTCCTATTTAGAAAATACAAATCTTGCTTCCATATCTATACTGTGAAAACTTGACTACAAAAATTATAAAGTTTTAGAAGGAGACAATTTCAGTGTTGTCACAGTAGTTTATCAACAAATAATGGAAGAAAAACAAAGATGACAAAAATATGTTAACACCTTAAAGACCAACTGTTATATATTAAGGTGAGCTTTTGTGGATAAATCTGCTTCCTCTGACAGAATCTGCCAGTGAAGGTTCACATTAAAATACAGAAGTTAGCCTTAACGCTGCTGTATGTTGTTGTTTTTTACTTCTTTTTTTCTTTTGCTTTGGCCTTAGATTTGTATCACATACACCATTTTAGTATCTTCACATTGCATGACTAAATGACAATTAGAGGAAGTACTTTGCAGAATTATTTTAAACACTGAACCCCACAAGGGATAACAGAACCATAGTCTGCATAAAAGCTTTTAAAGGGTGAAGTCCTATTTAGGAGTAGGAGACATGGGCAGCAGAACAGGAAATGAGTGCAGCTTTCAAATATACCTGTACAGGGCATGTCAGAAGAGACCAAGGAGGGCAAATACACTAAACTACTCTTATAAGAAAGAATGGCAAAAGAAAAAATAGTGCAAGCATTGCGTGAATCCCTCCTTCCCTCCTCCTAAGATCTTGAGGGATCCAATCCAATGCTGAGAATGTGGCACACCATCCACTTCAGGCTCCTCTAATAAAACACAAAGTTCAAACTGTAGATATAAAACAAACACGGGTGCAATTCCTTGCCTTCACAGAACATCAAGTACTACACATGTTGGCGCAGGGCTTAAATTACAGCATCTCCCTTGTGATACTTCAATGAACATCACCAATCTCTTGCTTACTGGAATCAGACCATGGTTCTGCAGACCAAATGTACAGCATGCCCAATTCAAAGAAAGAAATGATAATTCAGTATTGTTCTGCAAGAAATAACAAAAA